>JAHUXG010021737.1:0-13199 GCA_020740815.1 Sciurus niger
TAGATGCCCTTCAATTGAGTGGTATATATATACAATGGAATATTACTCAGCTATAGAGAATAATAAAATTATGGCATTTGCAGGCAAATGGATGAAATTGCAAAATATCATGTTAAGTGAGATAAGCCAATCTCAAAAATCCAAAAGGCAAATGATCTCACTGATAAGCGAATGATTACATGTAATGGGGTGTGGGAGGGGGGCAAGAATGGAGGAAGGAGGGACTGTATAGAGGGCAAAGAGAGGTGGGAGGGCTGGTGGGGAAGGAAAAAAGTAACGAATGAATCAAACATCATTACTCTATGTAAATGTATGAATATGCAAATGGTATGCTGTTACTCCACATACAAACAGAAACAACAGGTATCCCATTTGTTTCCAATAAAAATAAATTAAAAAAAAAAAGATTCAGAACCCATCAGTCAGGGAAGGAAGAGGTGGGCTGCATTTTCTCACAGAGAGTATGAACCCATCACACGGAGAAGGAAGAGTTAGGCTGCATCTTCTCACAGAGTGCTAGAACCCACCAGGTGAGGAAGGAGGAGGTGGGTTGCATCTTCTCACAAAGAGTGAGAATCCACCAAATGGGGAAGGAGAGGTGGGCTGCATCTTCCTAGAGAGAGTGAGAACCCATCACATGGGGAAGGAAGAGGTAGGCCGCATCTTCTCACAGAGAGTGAGAATTCATCAGATGGAGAAAGATAGGTGGACTGCTCTTCTCACAGAGAGCGAGAACCCATCACATGGGGAAGGATGATGTGGGCTGCATCTTTTCACAGGGAGTGAGAATCCACCATATGGGGAAGGAGAAGTTGGCTGCATTTTCTCATGGAGAGTGAGCACCCATCGCAGGGGGAAAAAAGAGGTGGCTGCATCTTCTCACAGAGAGTGAGAACCGGGCACGTGGGGAAAGAAGAGGGGGGCTGCATGTTCTCACAGACAGCATGAACCCATCACATGGGGAAGGAAGAGGTGGGCTGTATCTTCTCACAGAGAGCGAGAACGAATCACATGGGGAAGGAAGAGGTGGGCAGCATCTTCTCACAGAGAGTGAGGACCCATCAGATGGGGAAGGAAGAGGTTGGCTGCATCTTCTCACAGAGAGCGTGAACCCATCACTTGGGTATGGAAGTGGTGTGCTGCATCTTCTCATAGAGAGTGAAAACCCATCAGATGGGGAAGTAGAGGTGGGAAGCATCTTCTCATAGAGAGAGGGAGCACATCACATGGGAAAGGAAGAGGTGAGCTGCATCTTCACACAGGCGCATGAACCCATCACATGGGGAATAAGAGTTGGGTTGCATCTTATCACAGACAGTGAAACCCACAGATGGGGAAGGAAGAGGTGGGCCGCATCTTCTCACAGAGAGCATGAACCCATCATATGGGGAAGGAAGAGTTGGGCTGCATCTTCTCACAGAGAGCGAAAACCCATTGCATGTGGAAGGAACAGGTTGGCTGCATCTTCTCTCGGAGAGCTAGAAGCCACCAGGTGGGGAAGTATGAGGTGGGTTGCATCTTCTCACAGAGTGAGAGAACCCATCACATGGGTAAGGAAAAGGTGGGCTGCATCTTCTCACAGAAAGCAAGAACCCATCGCATGGGGAAGGAAGAGGTGGGTTGCATTTTCTCACAGAGAGCAAGGACCCATCACCTGGGGAAGGAGAGGTGGGATGCACCTTTTCACAGAGAGTGAGAATCCACCATATGGGGAAGGAGAACTGGGCTGCATCTTCTCACAGAGAGCGTGAACCCATCACATGGGGAAGGAGAGGTGGGCTGCATCTTCTCATAGAGAGCATGACTCATCGCAGGGTTAAAAAAGAAGTGGCTGCATCTTCTCACAGAGAGTGAGATCCCATCACATGGGAAAGGAAGAGGTGGGCTGCATTTGGTCGCAGAGAGTGAGAACTGATCACATGGGGAAGGAAGAGGTGGGTTATAGCTTCTCACAGAGAGCAAGAACCGATCACATGGGGAAGGAAGGGTGGGCTGCATCTTCTCACAGAAAGTGAGAATCCATCAGATGGGGAAGCTTAGGTGGGATGCATCGTCTCACAGACAGCAAGATCCATCACATGGAAAAGGAAGAGGTGGGCAGCATCTTCTCAGAGAGTGGGGACCCATCAGATGGGGAAGGAAGAGGTTGGCTGCATCTTCTCACAGAGAGTGTGAACCCGTCACATGGGGAAGGAGAGGTGGGCTGCATCTTCTCACAGAGAGCGAGAACCCATCACTTGGGTATGGAAGTGGTGTGCTGCATCTTCTCGTAGAGAGCAAGAACCCATCAGACGGGGAAGTAGAGTTGGGCAGCATCTTCTCATAGAGAGGGAAAACCCATTGCATGTGGAAGGAAGAGGTTGGCTGCATCTTCTCTCAGAGAGCTAGAAGCCACCAGATGAGGAAGTATGAGGTGGGTTGCATCTTCTCACAGAGTGGGAGAATCCATCGCATGGGGAAGGATAGATGGGCTGCGTCTCCTCACAGAGAGCAAGAATCCACCAGATGGGGAAGGAGAGGTGGGCTGCATCTTCCCACAGAGAGTGAGAACCTTTCATTTGGGGAAGGAAGAGGTGGGCTGCATCTTCTCACAGAGAGCATGAACCCATCACACGGGGAAGGGAGAGGTGGGTTGTATCTTCTCACAGAGAGCAAGAATGCATCACATGGGTGAAGGAAGAGGTGAGCTTCATCTTCTCATAGAGAGCATGACCCATCGCATGGGGAAGGAAGAGGTGGGTTGTATCTTTTCACAGACAACGTGAACTCATCTTATGGGGAAGGAAGAGGTTGGTTGCATCCTCTCACAGAGAGTGAGAACCCATCACATGGGAAAGGAGAGGTGGGCTGCATTTTCTCACAGAGAGCATGAACCCATCAGATGGGGAAGGAAGAGGTGGGGTGCATTTGCTCATAGAGTATGAGAATCCATCAGATGGGGAAGGAGAGATGGGCTGCATCTTCTGACAGGGAGCACGAACCCATCACATGGTGTAGGAGAGGAGGGCTGCATCTTCTCATAGAGAGTGAGAATCCATTGCATGGGGAAGAAAAGGAGGGCTGCATATCCTCGCATGTGCGTGAACCCACCACATGGGGAAGGAAGAGGTGGGTTGCATCTTCTCAAACATAGTGAGAATCCACCATTTGGGGAAGGAAGTGGTAGGCTGCATGTTCTACAGAGAGCATGATCCCATCACACGGGGAAGGAAGAGTTGGGCTGCATCTTCTCACAGAGAGCGAGAACCCATCACATGGGGAAAGAAGAGATGGGCTGCATCTTCTCATAGACTGCATGACTCACCTGATGGGGAAGTAACAGGTGGGCTGCATTTTCTCATATAGAGCTTTAATCCATCACATGGGGAAAGAAGAGTGGGCTGCATCTTCTCATAGAGAGCAAGAACCCATTGCATGGGGAAAGAGAGGTGGGCTGCATCTTCTCTTAAGAGTGAAAACTCATCACATGGGGAAGGAAGAAGTGGGCTGCATCTTCTCACAAAGAACTTGAAACCACCACATGGGGAAGGAAATGGAGGACTGCATCTTGTCATAGAGAGTGAGAAACCATCAATGGGGAAATAGAGTTGGGCTGTATCTTCTTGTAGAGAGTGAGAACCCATCACATGGAGAAGGAAGAGGTGGGCTGCATATTCTCAGAGAGCGTGAGCCCACCAGATGGGGATGGAAGAAGTGGGCTGCATCTTCTCACAGAGAGCATGAAACCACCAGATGGGGAAGGAAAGAGCGGGTTGCATCTTCTCATAGAGAGTGATAACCCATCACATGGGGTAGAAGAGTTGGGCTGCATCTTCTCATAGAGAGCATGAACCCATCCATGGGAAGGAAGAGGTGGGCTGCATCTTCTCACAGAGAGCGTGAACTCATCACATAGGGAAGGAAGAGGTGGGCTGTATCTTCTCACAGAGAGCGAGAACCCATCGCATGGGGAAGGAAAAGTAGGTTGCATCTTCTCATAGAGAGCAAGAACCCATCACATGAGGAAGGAAAGGTGGACTGTATCTTCTCATATAGAGCATGAATCCAACGCATGGGGAAGGAAGGGTGGTCTGCATCTTCTCATAGAGAGCGAGAACCCATTACATGAGGAAGGAAAGGTGGGATGCAACTTCTCACAGAGAAAGTGAACCCATCACAGGGGGAAGGAAAGGTGGGCTGAATCTTCTCATAGAGAGTGAGAACACATCAGATGTGGAAGGAGTGGTGTGCTGAATCTTCTCACAGAGAGCGTGAAACCATCACATGGGGAAGGAAATGTGGGTTGCATCTTCTCATAGACCGCATAACCCACCAGATGGGGAAGTAATAGATGGGCTGCATCTTCTCATAGAGAGCAAGAACCCATCACATGGGGAACGAAGAGGTAGATTGCATCTTCTCACAGAAAGCGTGAACCCATCACATGGGAATGGACAGGTGGGCTGCGTCTTATAGAGAGCAAGAATCCATCACAAGGGGAAGAAAGACGTGGGCTGCATTTTCTCACAGAAACCATCAATCCATCACATGAGGAAGGAAAGGTAGACTGAATCTTTTCATAGAGATCTTTAATCCATCACACGGAGAAGGAAGAAGTGCCTGCTCTTCTCATAGAGAGCGAGAATCCATTGCATGGGAAGGAGAGGTGGGCTGCATCTTCTCATAGAGAGCAAGAACCTATCACATGGGGAAGGAGAGGTGGGCTGCATCTTCTCATAGAGAGCAAGAACCTATCACATGGGGAAGGAGAGTTCACCTGCATCCTCTCATAGAGAGCGAGAACCCATCACATGGGGAAGGAAAGGTGGGCTTCATCTTCTCATAGAGCGGAAAACCCACCAGATGGGGAAGGAAGAGGTGGGCTGCATCTTCTCACAGAGAGTTTGAACCTGTTACATGGGGAAGGAAAGCGGGCTGCATCTTTTCATAGACAGAGAACCATGCGGAGGAGAGAAGGTTGGGACAGAAATCAGGAGGAGGAGTCACTCACTATCTTGTATTTTATAGCAGGCTCGTCCCAGGCCTCAGGCAAGGCTGAGTGTCCCCATGGTCTTCAGTGCTCCAAGGGGCCCAGGGGAAGCCTAGAACCCTGAGGGGCTTTGGGCTGTGCACAGCTGCACCTGGTCTCCTAGGGAGGTTGATCCCACAGGGATGACTGAGCACACATGAGGCACAATCGGGTTCCCCTGTGTGCACAGCAGTCCAGGAACTTTGAATCTTTATGGCCCATTTTTAAATTTAATTTTTTTTATTTTTAAGTTTTATTTGTCTTAATTAGTTGTACCTGACAGCAGAATGCACTGTGGTCCATCTTACACAGATGACGTATAATTTCCCACGCCTCTGGTTGTACATGGTGTAGAATTCCACCAGTCGTATAGTTATGTAGGGTTATAACGTCTGTTTCCCTCTAGTGTCCTTCCTGTCCCCGTGCCCCCCCCCTCCCCTCCCTTCAATCCATTCTGCCTATTCTGAAGTACCTCTATTCTTCCCTAGCCCCTCCCATTGTGAATTAGCATCCACATATCAGAGAGAACATTTGGTGTTTGGTTTTGGGAGATTGGCTTATTCTGCTTAGCATGATATTCTCCAGCTCCATCCATTTACCAGCAAATGCCATAATTTTGTTCTTCTTTAAAGCTAAGTAATATTCCATCACATTTTCTTTATCCATTCATCTGTTGAAGGGCAACTAGGTTGTTTCCATAGTTTAGTTATGGTGAGTTGAGTTGCTATAAACATGGATGTGACTGCATCACTGTATTATGCTGATTTTAAGTCCTTTGGGAATTAACCAAGGCATAGGATCGCTGGGTCAAATGGTGGCTCCATTCCAAGTTTTCTGAGGAATTTCCGTACTGCTTTCCATAATAGTGATACCATTTTGCATTCCCACCAGCAATGTATGAGTGCCTTTTCCCCACATCCTCGCCAACGTGTATTGCTGTTTGTAGTCTTGATAATCGCCATTCTGACTGGAGTGAGACGGAATCTTAGTGCAGTTTTCATTTGCATTTCTCTAATTACTGCAGACGCTAAACATTTTTTCTTACATTTGTTGATCGACCCTGTGCCTAATAGAAGATAAGGCAAGCCCAATCGTCTCCATGTGGGGTTAGGGCCAGACTTCCTTAACAGGTTCCCAAAGCATAGGAAGTAAAATCAAGAATAAACAAATGAAAAGGACTCACACTAAAAAGCTTCTTCTCGGCAAAGGACACCTGAGTAAGGTGAGGAGAGCCTGCGAGAGGGAGAAAGTCCTCACCACACACCTCTCAGATAGAGGTCACCTCCAGGACACATGGAGGACTCAAAAACGCACCCCCAAAACCAAATGACCCACCAGCAAACAGGCACAGGAACCGAACAGACTCCACGAAGAAATACACCTGCCTCCTCCATCTTAAATACGAGGCGTGAGATCTGCCGGAGGAGTCAGGTGAACGGGCTCACATGACCAGCAGAGGTCAGGGACGTCACCTGACTCGGTGGCCTCTGCTCAAACCCGGCACAGGACACAAATGCCTGAGAGGACCTGAGGGGCGAAGCAGGGCCGACCAGAGGAGCCCGGGCGGAGGGTCCAGGCCTCCCGGGCTCTGTGGACAGAACCCCTCCCTGTGACCCTTCGTGCTGCCCAGGGGCACCAGCCGAGGGAAGCCCGCCCGTCCTTTGCTCTGCTCTGAACCAGCAGCAGCTCGTCCCCCTGAGGATGAACAGCAGCCGTCCCCGCTGTGCACAGAGGCCCTCCAGCTTCGCGAGAGTTGGTACAGCGCAGGACGCACTGACCGGTGCAGAAGCCAGCGCTCCAACTCCCTCGAGCCACCAGGGGCTGCACGCTGACCACGGGCCCGAGAGGCCACAGCCTGGGCAGTGGAGTCCCGGCCTCAGAGCAGGGGACTCGAGCTGCAGAGCGGCAGGCGGGCAAGCGGAGCTGACGGAGGCAGCCAGTGTGGGGGCCGACTCGAGCCGGCAGCCTCTGCGAGGCCTGAGGAGCCAGCAGGCGTGGCGCTCTGGCCATGGACGCCCGCCGGGAGAAGCTACGGCCCTGAGGGAGGGGCCTGGCCTGGGGAAGAGAAGGAGGAGCCCACTCCTCGTCACGCGTGACCCCGATGGCGGGGCTGGGCACACAGCAGAGGAAGGACGGAGGGGCGACAGACGCGTCCCAGGGAGGCCCCGCAGACGTGGCCGCGCAGAGGGAGCAGCTCCCCGGAGGGCCCAGCGCTGCAGGCCTGACACCCAGGGGTCAGCCGCCTTGTACATCCAGCCAGGCTCATCCAGGGCTCGGGAGGCGGAGGCAGGAGGACCAGAATGGAGGTCAGCCAGCAGCTTAATGAGAAATGCAAGGGCTGGGGTTCGGCTCAGGGGTAGAGAGCCCTGGGCTCCCAGCATCACCCCACAGCGAGCGTCCAAAGCTTTTAGCAAAACGTGAAGCAGCCAGGCTGTGATCCCAGGTCCCACGGCGACACTGAGAAAGTAAACAGGCAACTCCTGCTGCTTTGTGAGGACTAGTGACCTCAGGTGTGGGTGGACTAGTGACCTCAGGCGTGGGTGGACTAGTGACCTCAGGCGTGGGTGGACTAGTGACCTCAGGCGTGGGTGGCAAGGGTCTTCCACCTGACCCCTGGAGACCCGGCTTCGCGACTCGGACCCTTTGTGAGGTCCGTCTCGGGCAAGGAGGGCCGTGCTGTGGGGGGCAGGTCTTGGGGTGCCGACGAGGCGGCCTGTCCCAGGGGTAGGTCCATGGGGTGTCCTTGCACACCTGTTGTCCCTGGGACCAAGCCCAAGCAGGAAGGTGGGAACTGGCACTGCTGGGCTGCCATGATGTGCCCGTGTTCTCCCTGGGAACGTTGTTCTTTTCAGCTTGGTCTTCGGTCAGTGTCAAAGAAACACAATAAGAAAGCATTTAGTTTTCTTTAG
This sequence comes from Sciurus niger, assembly GCA_020740815.1. Classification (NCBI taxonomy): domain Eukaryota; kingdom Metazoa; phylum Chordata; class Mammalia; order Rodentia; family Sciuridae; genus Sciurus; species Sciurus niger. The sequence continues at coordinate 7,918 of JAHUXG010021737.1, forward strand.
GAAAGCAGCCACATGTCACCCTCGTTGGCAGAGTATCGTGCAGCCGTTAAAAATAACGCTTCTAAAAAATTTCAGTCACTTGAAGAAAATTTCTCACATCAAATCATATAAAAAGATAAAAATCGGTATATAAATTATAAGAGGTAGTGCCCAGTGCTTCCCCATTGGCCAAGGTCAAGGAAGCAGGAGGGCCGAGAAGCGTCCTCTCTGAGGAGCCCAGGGACATGGCAGCCGAGGACACCCGGGCTGCCCGAGCCCTGCACCATCCCAGGAAGGACCCGTGGCCGGGCAGCAGGTCCACTCTCGTCCAGCGCTGGGTCTGAGAGAGCCTGTGTTCTCGTCCAATGGCTACTCAAAATGGCATATTTTTGAAACACCACGTTCCAAATCTTCCAGAAAGAAACAAAACCCCGGAGGTCTGTCCACCAGAGTGTTCAGTGGCTTCTAGGCTCCCGAGAGTCTTGCTGCAGAGGGTCCAGGGCAGAGGTGCCCGGGCCGAGCTCAGGCCCAGACGGCACTGGACCACCCAGGGGAGACGGACGGCCTTGCCGCCCATGCTTGTCGCGTTCTCCTCACGTCCTGAACTAATCTGAGCCATAGGAAATCTCCCATGTCTGATGGCTTTCTCATTTGGAGCGTGTAACTTTGTTTGGGTCCCCTCGTCCCCGAGGAGTGGAGGCTGGAGTGGGAGTCCCAGAGGAGTGGAGGCTGCAGTGGAAGTCCTCGGCTCCGCGGCCACCCAGGCGCAGCAGGCCTGGGAGCCGGCGCCTGCTGTGAACCCTGCCGGGCGTTTCCCCCTTCTCCTCTCACACTCCCGCCTCCCAGCCCGGCCTGGCCAGCCCTGGGACCCCAGGAAGACCCTGGAGAACCCGGCACCGCCCAGCGGGTGGTGTCCAGACAGGACGCCCTCCCGCAGGCCCTCTGGCTTTCCTGAGGGAGCGAGAGCTGTGGACGGGGGAGAGCAGGGAGGGCCTGGCAGGTTCCTGCAGAGGGTCCGGGCCCTGTGTCCTGCCCCAGGCCCTGGCCCGGCCATTCTTCATCCTGGCTTTCCCCCCTGCCCGCCCCTCCTTCCGCCTCCGGTGCTGCCCCTGAGTGGCAGCCGCAGAGCAGGGGTGAAGTGTCCCCGGGAGGACAAGCTGACAGACAGCGCCGGGTCGCGGGGTCGCCGAGCGCGTCTCTGTGGAGGCGCGAGGGAGCGGCTCCTGGTGGTCTCCATCTGTGTGCTGGCACCTCAGGCCGCCTGGACATGAGGCAGGGGTGTGGGAGCCCAGCTGGCCCTGCCCTGCCCGAGCTCGCCAGGGGAGGGCGGGGAGGGGAGGCTGACCCTCCCGCCGTCCCTCAGGAGCGGCCCAGAGCGCGGGCAGCAGGCGGGCTCTGGGCGCCCGGCCTCTTCGCGGAGCCTGTAAGTAACAGCACGCTGCCCCTTGTACTGCGGGACGTGTGCCTGGCAGCTTCGCCCTTTCCGCTGACCTGTCCAGGTTTTGATTTACTTTCAATCTCGTGCTGTGGATTCCCGGGAACGTGGGTTCTGCTGGTGGGTGGGGTGGGGCCGCGGAGAGAGGGCCTGGGGAAGGGCCTGGAAAGGGGCACAGGAGCCCTTCCCGCCACCGCCGATGGTCTGCAGCTCTGCGTTCCCCTCAGGTTCTGAACCACTTCTGACCACGGTGTTGCGGCTCAGCCTCCGAGGAGGCTGAGGCTACAGAGAAATGCTCTGCTTCGTGTGCAGGATGCATCCGAGGTCAGACAGCCGAGCAGGGGAGGAGAAGGGAGGTGAGGACCTGCGGGCAGGAGACTCCAGCCCAAGTCCCCCCACGCCTGCCCCCGGCTGGGACGCCGGCAGGCTCCTGGGTCGCTCTGTGTCCACACTCAGCCGGTTCCCCTGGCATCCCCAGGGGCCTGCGGGCAGCGGGATGCTTCCGACTCTGCTCGTGGCTCAGGCAAGCCGGGCACCTACGCCTGCAGACCCAGAGCCCACCAAGGAGGAGGGGATGAGGGGAGCCAGGGCCCTTTCCCCAGCCGCTCCCCGTGCACAGGGGACAGACGCGTGGACTCAGTGGTTCCAACCAGGGGTGGAGCTGCTGCCCTGGGTGTGGAGTCCCACGGGGAATAACCAGGACGATGCCGAGCGGGGGAGGGCCAGGGCGCCAAGAAAGGTCATGGTGGGAGGGCTCTGGAGGGGCAGCCAGAAGCCCCGGCAGGTAGGGACACAGCAGCTCAGGCGAGGCCGGAGGGGAGGCGGCTTGGAGAGGTCAGGGGAGGGTCCACAGAACTCAGCGGCCACCAGAATGTGCCCCAGGGCAGGGAGCGCTGCGGACGACCTCTGGGCTTCTGGCGTTGGTGACTGAGCCATCCGGGCAGCAGCCGCTCAGGCAGGGAAGAGGAAAGAGAAAGCAGGCCCTCCACGCGCCCTGCCCCGCCCTCCACGCGCCCTGCCCCGCCCTCCACGTGCCCTGCCCTGCCCTCCACGCGCCCTGCCACGCGGCCGCAGCTCTGGCCTGGCTGGTGGCTCTGGGCACTCTCTGACCAGCAGCGTGCATTCCTGTGCTTGGAACAACATGGGGACTTGCAGTGGACAGGTCCGGCTGGTCTGGCCTCTGCCCCTCTGGGTGGACAAGCCTGGGCGCCCCCTGACCAGTGGCAGTCTGGAGAGGGCCAGCCTCCTTGGACCTAGACGCTTGCTGGCTTCGGGCTTTAAGCCTCCTGTCCAGTGCAGAGGTCTCCCTCTGGGATCTGTTCCCTGGAGGCCAGTTACCACCTACACCACCGCAGTGGAGTTCGCTGTGACCCAGGTCCCGCCAACAAGGACGCCCTCCCGAAAGCGCGGGCTCCTGCGCTCGGGAGCACGGGGGGACACCAGCCCTGCTGGCCCTGGGTTTGGAGAGGCTTGGAATGGAAGCTCCGGTGTCCTCGGATGAGCAGAGCTCATGTTCCACTCTGAGAAATGGGTGAATAGCCAGATCGAGGGCACACGAGGCGCCTGCTCCCAGCCAGGGCCAGCGCCAGGGACTGCCCGCAGTGTCCCGGCAGCGCCCCTCCTGCGCTGGGCCTCCCCGGCTCCTCCACCGCCACCGCCTGCTGCTGCTTCACGGGAGGCTTTCTGAGCACTTCCCTTCTAGCTGAGGTGCAGAAACTGGAAAGGGCTGGAGGCTCCCAGGCGCCTGGCCCTGAGCAGGCCCTCCTTCCGGACGCCCCCCGGAGGACTCTCACTGCAGCCGCGAGATGAAGGACCTGGGTGCTTGGTGTCTGGCGGTCTGGGCTCGAGCTGCGTTGTGGGTTTTCAATGAGGTTCACGCTCCTGATCCAAGACAGGTGAGGAAACCTGCCCTCGAAGGTGAGTGAGCCTCGTGCCCGCGGCCCAGCCTTGGGTGAGGTTGCAGGACCTCTCTGAGCACATGGACCCTGGCTCAGCGTCACTCTCCGATTGGAGGATGCCGGGCTTAGCCAGGTGACAGTGGGGCTGGGCCTCCTCAGGGTGGGCTAGGGCGGGAGGGGGCACTGGGCTCGGGCTTCACCTCTTGGCCCCCAGTCCTGAGGATGCTGGGCCCTCGTCTCCTGGCAGGGGTAAGCAGGAGGCCCAGACATGCCGCCCTCCCTGGGACTGGGTCACTGCGCCTTCCGGTCTCCAAGACTCCCCACTCCAGGCTGCTCTCTGACTAGGACGCACCCAAAAAGAAACCTAGCCCCTCTGCAGACCTCGGAGGGCAGCCTGTGCCCTCTGCCCACTGCCCATGGCTGCCTCATCCCACAGGAGCATGAGCAGCAAGCAGAGCTGAGATGGGACGGTCACTTGGGCAGCCGTCTCCCCTGGACCCTGGGCTGATGGGAGGGTCACCGTGGGCAGCCGTCTCCCCTGGACCCTGGGCTGAGATGGGAGGGTCACTTGGGGAGCCGTCTCCCCTGGGCCCTGGGCTGATGGGAGGGTCACTTGGGGAGCCGTCTCCCCTGGACCCTGAGCTGATGGGAGGGTCACTTGGGGAGCCATCTCCCCTGGACCCTGGGCTGAGATGGGAGGGTCACTTGGGGAGCCGTCTCCCCTGGACCCTGGGCTGAGATGGGAGGGTCACTTGGGGAGCCATCTCCCCTGGACCCTGGGCTGATGGGAGGGTCACTTGGGGAGCCGTCTCCCCTGGACCCTGGGCTGAGATGGGAGGGTCACTTGGGGAGCCGTCTCCCCTGGACCCTGGGCTGAGATGGGAGGGTCACTTGGGCAGCCCTCTCCCCTGGACCCTGGGCTGATGGGAGGGTCACTTGGGGAGCCGTCTCCCCTGGACCCTGAGCTGATGGGAGGGTCACTTGGGGAGCCGTCTCCCCTGGACCCTGAGCTGATGGGAGGGTCACTTGGGCAGCCGTCTCCCCTGGACCCTGGGCTGAGATGGGAGAGTCACTTGGGGAGCCGTCTCCCCTGGACCCTGGGCTGATGGGAGGGTCACTTGGGGAGCCGTCTCCCCTGGACCCTGGGCTGATGGGAGGGTCACTTGGGGAGCTGTCTCACCTGGACCCTGGGCTGAGATGGGAGGGTCACCGTGGGGAGCCTTCTCCCCTGGACCCTGAGCTGATGGGACGGTCACTTGGGGAGCCGTCTCCCCTGGACCCTGAGCTGATGGGACGGTCACTTGGGGAGCCGTCTCCCCTGGACCTGGGCTGATGGGAGGGTCACTTGGGGAGCCGTCTCTCCTGGACCCTGAGCTGATGGGAGGGTCACTTGGGGAGCCGTCTCCCCTGGACCCTGAGCTGATGGGAGGGTCACTTGGGGAGCCGTGTCCCCTGGACCCTGGGCTGATGGGAGGGTCACTTGGGGAGACGTCTCCCCTGGGCCCTGAGCTGATGGGAGGGTCACTTGGGGAGCCGTCTCCCCTGGACCCTGGGCTGATGGGAGGGTCACTTGGGGAGCCGTCTCCCCTGGACCCTGAGCTGATGGGAGGGTCACTTGGGGAGCCGTCTCCCCTGGACCCTGGGCTGATGGGAGGGTCACTTGGGGAGCCATCTCCCCTGGACCCTGGGCTGATGGGAGGGTCACTTGGGGAGCTGTCTCCCCTGGACCCTGAGCTGATGGGAGGGTCACTTGGGGAGCCATCTCCCCTGGTCCCTGGGCTGATGGGAGGGTCACTTGGGGAGCCATCTCCCCTGGACCCTGAGCTGATGGGAGGGTCACTTGGGGAGCTGTCTCCCCTGGACCCTGAGCTGATGGGAGGGTCACTTGGGGAGCCATCTCCCCTGGACCCTGGGCTGATGGGAGGGTCACTTGGGGAGCCGTCTCCCCTGGATCCTGGGCTGATGGGAGG